>OZ017742.1:152035011-152045011 GCA_963969285.1 Odontomyia ornata
AAGCGTCTTCATAATACCACTTCTTCGCTGAAGACTGCTATTAGTGCTGTTATGGTCAACATGCACAAGGAGAATTTGATTCGGCCATGTAATCGTTTCCGGACCCGGATCGAAGAGGTTATTGGTGCTTTTGGCGATTTTATTGAATAACTTTACAGCCATACATTAATTCAACGTTGGATAAAAAATTCCTGCAATTTTATTAAATTTTGTAAAAAATACAAGCTAATTATTTTTACTCGCAAGTTGTCCTCAAATACCGCACGCACCCTGTATTTTATTCTTTGAAATTAAGAATTACCTCAGTGCGTGAACTCTTATAAAAACGTAGAACTCATATAAAACGACTAGCATTTTTATTTGCGGAAAATAATTTTTTGTTTTAGAATAAGCCCACAATGTGTTTACCTCGTTCTTCTCTTGACCTACTTACTAATTTGCTGCAAGTGGATTTTATTCACTGACATTAAAAATAACCTCAGTGCGCGAACTAATATAAAAACGATTTGCAGATCCCATATAAAAATGCCTTGCATTCTTATTTGATGAACGAAATTTTTTGCTAAGTTCACAATCTGTTTATTTCGGTTCTTATTCACACCCTCCTACTAAAACTGCTGTAAATGTGTTTTTATCCACTGATATTAGCCCTCCGAGTACACACCTATTTTTTCGATCATGGAGTACATATGGGGTCAATTTGACCCCAACCATCTTTGAACGTATACAGTATCGCCCCCACTATAAATATTAGTTTGGAAAAATTTCCAGAAATAGTTTGAAAGCTCTTTAAGTAATTCTCATACAATAGAGAGGCCTTAAATGTCCTTAGCCTACCTAAAAAAATTCGCGAACAACCCAAAAAAACGAAAATTTGCATTTTTACATAAAAAATCGTAACTTTTTCAATTTATAATAATTTTGGCTAAAAATTTACGTGGAAATTCTCAAGACATAACAGAATAAAGGAAAGGAAAGGACCCTATAGTGTCCCTTAAAAAGAAAGTATTTATTTTGCATATTTATATATTCCAACCTGATAATCTTTCACGAGCTCCCATTTTCCACTTTGTCTTATTTTTACTGATCAATGTTGATGTTGGTCTCCCTCGTGCGGCTGAATTTTCACGCTATTGTAAAACGCGTTCACTGAGAATTGCATTCTCAACATCATAATTTTCTGAACATTCAGAAAGCTCATAATCAGATACTGATTGCTCAGAGACGTGGTCGTCTTCGGAGGAACCACTGCCGCCAAAATCATCCCCGCTGTCTTCAGCCAACAAACGATTACGCACACTAGATCGCTGATTACATTCCATATTGCTTTAAAAAAAAATAAAAATACTTTCAAACTTTTTTTTTGTCTTTTTGAATTAATCTATCCATTTATAAAGTAAAAAAAAAATTCTATTTTTACCTCAAAATTGACGTTGAGTACACAATGCTGTCAAATCGACCCCAGGCTGATTTCAAAGGTTTCTCAACAATAACTAACGTCTTCGAAAGGTAAACAAACTATGTAAACGTATAGTCAAGACACTACAATATACTTAGAAACCCATAATACCCCCACTCTCCCGCAGGCCTAGGCGCTGCAATCGGTCAAAGTAGCGTCTGGGGTCAATGAGTACTCGGAGGGTTAAAATAGCTTCTTCGCGCGTAATCATATTAAAACGATTTAAAACAGTTGTATTACAATGAGTATAAAATGCAGCCTCCCGAACTGCATCGCATTCGACAATTCTTTCAAATTTGTCACCTGCAGGGCCTTCTGCAATAGAAAGCTTCACAGAGCATGCATGGGTCCGCCTAGAGACTGGTACCATTCGTACATGGACAATCACTTCATATGCTTGGATTGCCAAGAGCTCGATGTTACCCGACAAAATATGTTAGACAGACTGATAGGCTACATTGATAAACTCAACGATGAAAAGGACCGCCTAATTTCACGATAGCAAACGCAGCCTCGAGCTAATGACGACAGTTTTGTAGAAATGGCTTCCAGTTTCGACGAATTATCTGCCAGAATTACGGAGAGCAACAAAAAGTGTGTAGATCGCTCGATTTGCTTGGTTCACAGCTCACTTCGATCAAAGAGACTTTCTCGTGCTATTCCCCGAAGGAAAGTGATCGCTGCAAAGATTCTTCGCCTTTACAAAATATAGTTGAGAAAGTGCTAGAAAAACATCATGATAGCCTCGAAAAAATGACTTCATCACTAATCAAACCTAAAGACCAAGAAGATTTATCTCAGCTGCTATCGAAAATAAATAATGTCGAAAAGATGTGCAGCAATCTCCTGCAGAATCAACAAAATAGCCTCACTAGGCCAACGATCTCTCTGGTTACACACTACAGTAACACAAAGCCCTCTACTCCACGTAATCCACGACGCATCTACAAATTTGGCACCTTCTGGTCCGATGAAGAGTGGGATAGCAGAATATAGAAACTTTCAGAGTCAAACCAGCAAGCTGACTACAACATCTTTTTTGTTAAGGGTTCAAGAAAATTGAACAACGCAATCTCAGAAGTTGTTAGTAGATGTACTCCTTATCAATGGATGCAAGGTTGCGAAGCTTCCATTCCGGCATCAGCGACGACGTGAGTTTAAGATATCTATTCCCACAAGATACGCCTGGCTATTTAAGAGCTTCAAGAAGGAAAATGGTGCTTATGTCCTTACCTTATGTCTCGACTCAGAGATAACAAAATCTACGAATCCGTTCGTCATTACCTTTCTTATATCTACAAGCCCCAAGACACAACCTGCATAGACGGTCAAACAAAAACCAGCCTGAAAATTTTAATTCAAAGGGAAGGTATTCCAATCGATCTTGAGGCTCTTAGGTTCGTATATTTCCCATTCCATGAGGAGTTAGGTGTAACTCTAAATCAGGCTGAAAAAGATCTTGAAATATACGCATCTCATGTAAGCTCCAACCATATTTCTTCACTACAAAGAACTAGAGAACATCACAATAAATTTTTTCGGCCCCCATTACCAGCAAAGCCACAAATTATTTTACCACAACTGTGGAGGTATGCACAGTAAATTAAATAAGTTTTTCCTTGACGCAAAATCGTGCCATTTTAATCCTATCACCCTTTCTGAAACATGGTTGACGGATTCTCACATTAATGAAAAAATTCTGGATAGTAACTGGAGGATTTACAGAGATGACAGAGATTCGATTAGCACTGGCCAGTCACGAGGAGGCGGTGTATTGATTACCATACATAACTCCTTCATGAGCGAGCCAGTTAACTGCAGGCCGCATAATTTATTCTAGCATAAAGTGATCAAAATAAAAATGCAAAAATATAATTTGTTTATTAGCGTGTTTTCCGTCCCCCCTAAATCGAACGATACTGTCTACGACAATGTCTGTAAAATTATAAGTGATATCACTGCAATGACAAATGAAGACGATAAAATTTTCATTACTGTTGATTTTAATAGACCTAATATAAAATTTGAAATCGAGATATTTTTGGAATCTACGGTTTGCTGCTCAATTGGTTTCTGTCATATTTGAAAGACAGCACACAATGCGTTAAGTTTCAACGGAGTGAATGAGAAACACGTCCACAGCAACGACGGTAAAAGTTATATAAATAGGTATGAGTTGTATAAAATAGATAACTTTTATGGGAAGTATTAATATATATATATATATATATATATATATATATATATATATATATATATAGATATATATATATATATATATATATATATATATATATATATATATATATATATATATATATATATATGTATATATATATATATATATATATATATATATATATATATTTGTGTAAATAGATAACTTTTATGGGAAGTATAAATAAAGATATGTATATATATAGATATATATATATATATATATATATATATATATATATATATATATAGATATATATATATATATATATATATATATATATATATATATATGTATATCCATATATATATATATATATATATATATATATATATATATATATATAGATATATATATATATTTGTGAAAACAGAATCTCACCAAGAGGTAAAAGTCTTAATGGTTTTTTTCAATGAAACGTAGATAGGACTAATATTTTAGCATCCAGCCAATATATATATATATATATATATATATATATATATATATATATATATATAGATATATATATATAAATATATATATATATATATATATATATATATATATATATATAAATATAAATATATATTTATATATATATAAATATATATATATATATATATATATATATATATATATATATATATATATATATAACGGAAACTCTTCAAATTGCTTTTAAGTATAGGGGCTTGACACCAACTGATAAGACTTCGTTACTTCCCTTACAAAAAGTAATCTTGATGCAACAACCTAACGAACGTTACTCCCATGTTGGTTATAGATTAAACTGTCAACGCATACTTGGATGAATAAGAGCTTGTCTTTTGATAGCAGATTGATCAAAAGCTCCGAGTGTGAGTATTTTATTCGGCTAAAGCTGACAACCACCAAGTAACAGAACACGTAAACACTTTTGATAACGAAGGTACCGTCTTGCATGCGTTTTCTCCTCATACATTATGATTGTCAAACTATATTCGTCATTTCTCCTCAGGTAGAAAAATGGTCTTCTTTACACGAAAAGACCAGTCGAGTCCATTTGATGCCACTTTATGGAGAAGATGACGATGATGCTAGATAGGCTGCTTCCATTTGAGATAATTCGATGCAAAAGTGTAGTCTTATTTGCATTTTCGCAACGAAGTATGCCTACTATAGAGCACTTGGATAAATCTTCTTCAGACATGTGGCACTATTCAATTTTCTCGGGCTTTGATTCATTAACACTGGGTTCGATCCGTCGCTTCTTTAGGGCAGATACATGTGATTTCTCTGATCATGTAAATCGTTAACGAGTTAATTTGCGACACTTTCATTGTACTTTTCACCACTTTATATTAGTTCACAACACAACATTTCAGCTACTCCAGTGCGCGTCACCTAATTAATCGTAACCATTTCGCACACCAGACACCACTGGAAGTCGAAAACGGATTAGTTTGTTCTCTTCTGGTCGCCCGCCCGGTTATCGTTCACATTTCATATGTTTTATCGACTGTCAAGTGTCAAGATCTCGCGAAAAAATCGGCCGTTCAGTGCGCATGCCTTCAATAGCACCTCACCTTAATGAAGGGTTCTCTTTCCGAGATCCCGCAGTCATGGTATTACAGGTTTTCATGAATTAAATCATCCTATGCATATCGTAGGTTAAACACGAAACCCTTCTAAAAAGAGCCTAGTTCTGTCTACCCTACCTGTGTTTTTTTTTTGTTATGCTTTAGCCCTAAAGCCCCGCTCCTTTCGGCACTCGACAAGGTGATATGGTCAGAACCACGCTTTGAACGTATGTCTGTCCACGCAGCGGTGATACGTTCTGATTTTAAACCAGTACGTAAAGGATTTTTCAATAAGAGGTGTTATTTTGAATAGCCCACTATTTCGGTAGATATCACTTTTGAAGCTGTCATTTTTTGATATTTGACAAGTAGAAACTACGCCGTTAATAAAAATCGAACGATAGACGCTTCAACAACCCATTGAAATTATTAAAATTTACTATAAAAATGGTGAAAATTTGGCAGAGACGGTTCGTTAAACTCGAACATTTTTGGATCGACATGAAGCACCTTGTCTGACCGCAATACAGAAATTGGTGGAAAAATTCGAGCTGTTGGGCAACTTAGTGATGTGAAGAATACAACCCGTGCACTTCACTCAAGAACAGCTGAGAATATTGCTGCTGTAGCCGAAAGTGTTGAAGAAAATCCAGGTTTGCCCATTCCTCGTCGTTCTTTGGAATTAGGCATTCCACAAACGTCAAGCCGGTCGATCATCAACAACGTCGTGTCTTTGCTGATTGGCTCGTTGAAATGCATTAAAATGATCCGGAATTCCATCGACAAATCATCTTGAGTGATGGGGTCCATTTCCACCTCGGTGGCTTCGTCAACAAGCAAAATTGTCGCATCTAGGGCTCGGAAAACCCAAGAGTTATTGTTGAAAAGCCTCTCTATCCTCAACGTATGACTGTTTGGTGCGGTTTATGGTCCGGCGGAGTCACTAGACCTTTCTTTCTCGAAAATGAGGCTGAAGCAACAGTTACGGTGAATGGATTGCGCTATCGAGAGATGATTAATGACTTTTTATGACCGGAATTGGATGGTTTGTCCAGCGTTCACTTTCAACATGACGGCGCTACGTGCCACACAAGCAACGAAACCATTGATATTTACGGGAAAAGTTTCCGGACCGTGTTATCTCTCGACGAGGTGATCACAATTGGCCACCGAGATCTTGTAATTTAACACCTTGCGACTTCTTCCTTTGAGGCCACGTGAAAGAGAAGGTCTAAGCCAACAGCCCAGCGTCAATTCAAGACCTCAAAGATGGAATTCGTGAGGCTATCGAGGACATAGGGCCGCATTTTTGCGATTTGGTTATGGAAAATATCATGAAAAGGATATGGTCCTGTAAGCGTGGTCGTGGTGGACATTTGCCTGATGTCATTTTTCACTATTAACCGGATACCTTTCTCTTTATAATGAAATAAACATCCGATCATTTATATTCAAAAATGGCATTTTCCTTTTAATATCAAAACACCTCTTATTGGAAAACCCTGTATTATAACTGAACGGGTTTATAGTCCGTCCAAAGAATCACTCGAAACAAATCTCATTGTCACTAACAGTATTCGAACCAGGGGTTCGGCTTACGCAGCGAGTACTCAAATCATTGCACCACGCGGATTACTATTATTGATTGCAAATTGTTTGGTAGCTGCTTAGTATATGCAATCATTGATATTTGATATCATTTCTGAGTGTCATGTTATTTGAAAATATGTTCATGGCAGGTCTATAACAAAATCCATCTGGAAACCAGGTCGCTATAACTTCCAACAAATAAAGATATCTTAAACTAGCCCAGGAAGTGGATACAATAAACTATCAACAGCAAATTATTAATTGCATAAATTAAAAAACACTGAAAGCTCTACTAAAATCCTAATTTACATTAACAACAGCAACTTCATTAACATCAATAAAATTCTGTAGAGCGCGATAGCAAACGTAAACCATAAAATCCAATGTTTATGAGTAAGCCAAAGATTCGCTAAGATTACATTCAAATTCGCTGGAGCTCATTAAAAATCTGGTAAAAATCCATCATTATTTCCTTCGGGCTACCTTTTTTCACACACAAAAGAAAAGAATCTGAAATTATCATATGATATGTCTTAGTCAAATTATGCTTTTGATAAAATTCGAATAAAATTTTAACAAGAGAACTGATAAAGCGACAGATTGAATGAAGAAAATTTTTGCGTGTAAAAAGAACAGATGAGCGGATATCGTAATTCCATCATCATCATTGCTTAGTATGGTAATCCGCTCGATTAGACAATAAACGAACACCGATCTCGATAACCGCCTTAAGGTCTGAGAACGCTTTATGAAAAACACCTGAACCAGCCGCAAGATACATGGTCCAAAGACATATCCGAACGCACGTAAATGTGGTTTGATATGCTAATGAGCAGATGGAAAGGTAGAAAATGGCAATATGAAAATTAACATTGACTGCAAGCTAATAAATAAATTGATTGCAAGCTTTCCCACCGTTCGGCAAAAGATACTCGAATGAAAGAGCGCAGAAGACAGAAGCTGGAAGGCGCGCTTTAACTTTTATAACTGATTATAAGTGGAAGATATGACTTTGTCAATATAAATTTTAGTTTTGAGCTTGTGCTTTTCGTTACTAGTTCTGTTGTGTCATTCCGATTTGAATAGGGATTGGTTTCAACAGGTTCATTGTGCTATTTACGGTTTCAGCTCACATGCATGGGATTGGTATGATTCACATTATAAGACTATCTAAAAAAAACGTGAAATGCTAATTTTGGTTGACTTAATAGTAAACAACGAATGATTCCAACTTAATTTGTTAATTAGGTTTTAAGGAAGCTCTCTGAATTTATTTTTCCTTATTTGTATGATGATTTGTAAGCAAGAAACATTAAAGAACTCAGTTTCCGCAAATAATTTGTAATTTCTTGAGAATATTTTAAATTAGGTATTATGCTCCCAACGAATGGTTATATTCTAATTTTAGTGTCTAAATATTTAAATCAATCGCGGAGGGAAAAAGCTTCCAAATCAATATTGGTTGGTCAGTATCTGATTATTCAACGCCGGCGAAGTGTTGTTTGTGTTGTGTTTTAAATGAAACTCAATATGACCAGTGTATACACTCAAAATTTTAGTGGGTTATTTCGATGCACTTGAATATCTTAAGCGCTTAAGTGGATTTTTTTCAAAATACTTCAAAAACTTCTGTTTTCAGCAATTCCACTCCAAGTGTTCATAATCTACTTCAACTCACATACTGGCAAACATTTATAATTGAGTTTAAACATTCAAGTGCTTTGTTTCATCGATAGAAAAATGTATCTATCTCTTTACAATGACCTTAAGGTGACCTTTACACGAATGGCTCATAGGTACGCCCAAATTGATACGTGTTTTTCTTTCGGTCTTCCATAGATCTTAGTAATTTAGAGTAGATAATAAAGAGAACATAACGAACAAAATCTTTCTAGTATGAATCCTTTAAACTATTAATTAAATGGAAATATTCAAATTTAAATTAAATTTAAAAAAATCTATTAAGACCGTTAGATGTAATTTTTCGGTACTATTATCTCCTTTTCTAGTCAAGATATTTACACTTAATTTTTTAATGTTCCTGCAGCAAGGATACAAAATCACCGTTGGCGCCACGAGCAAAATTTCTCGTAGGCACCCCGCGTTTCAGAAAGCAAAACATAACTTGATTGGCTGTCACTCTGAAAGACAAACAATGCTTAAGGAAAAATGTCCGGTTGCATAAATACTCCCAAAGTAAGCCATTCCAATCGCTGCCATGACCTCAGTTGCTACTAAAATAACGAATCTCGCGTATTTCCTGACATTTGAGCACCGCCATCATGATTTTGAGTGTTTGATTGAGGATTTTTCCAAAGATATCTGTCTTACAGTGTGTCGGCATCATATTGTACTAGCATACTAGTTGCAATTGTACAGGCGAAATAAAATTTATCAGTCGTACCAATTGCTACTCGTCAAAAGAATTACTCATACATAGGCCTAAGATAATAGTAACAAAGAGTTCATTCTCAGCCACCGATAAGGCAACACAATTGGAGTGAATATAAAAAAAAAAACGATTGAAATGCGAGGTAATAAAAACTTAAAATTAAAAAGTGTAAAATAGTACGAAACCTTAAAGATTCATGGATAAAACTAAAATATAAAGATAATAAACACTCGCATAAAAGAAAACAGTATCGACTTATAATTATTTTACATGTAGGAACCACTACAAGTCTTATCAACCACTGTGCCTAATCTCGCTCCAATCGGGGTTTACGAGTAACTCTGGACAGAAACATTCGATTTTTGTAGAAAATGGCTGCTAAAAATATTAAGTTTTATTATTTGTATGTATATATGTATATATAGGGTTATCCATTTTACGCTTGGGAAAGTAAAGCTAAAAAAACACATAAAATATTCAGATCGAAACAAAATTTTATATTTAATATAAAGACTAAACCTTGCCATTATACGTGAAACACAACATCATCCAAATGTCCTCCACGGGGCCTCTTACAGGCCTCAAGATTTTGAGGATTGTTCGCGTAAACACGTTCTTTCGCATAGCCCCATAAAAAGAAATCCAAAGGTGTTAAGTCGCAGGATGTTGCGGGCCAATTGACATCACTCAATCTCGAAATTACGTGTCCTGGAAATTTCTCTTGCAAAAGTGCTCGATTATCCTGTGTTGTATGGCTTGTGGCTCCGTCCTGTTGGTACCACATGTTCTCCAGATCATAA